>OX494440.1:15011900-15044784 GCA_950381575.1 Plusia festucae
CCCAGGACAAATCTTTGTGTGATGAGCACGATCATTTGTTTTTGTCTGGGTTTAATTTATTTATCTATTTCTATAAAACAGTAAGAAAACTGTTTATGTACATTGAATATATTAAAAAATATATAATTGAGGGAGGTTTAGAAACAGTAATAGAGCAAGAATCCAAAAAAAAAAATTATGTTTGTTTGTCTGTTTGTTTGTACACGCTAATCTTCGGAACTACTGGACGAATTTGAATGTTTTTTTTTTGTATTGTTATTAAGCCTGCGCAACATATACACAATAATTTATTTAGGAAGCTTGAACATCTAATGCAGAACCGCAACAGACCAGCTAAACTTTATATGACATACAAAAATGGTACCATAGCAAAAATTGTTCCACGTGATGAGCATTTTACATAATATGATAAAAACTTTTATGTTTATTATATTAGTAGGATGCTCAGTAGGATGTCGATGGGTCTGTCCATTGACTATACACATATCTATGTCTGTCTGTAAAGCAAGTGTCAATGTCATTATAGAGTGTCACATGTCATTACTGTCATTTGATTTTTAGTAAGTTATTGTGTGCAGTGCTGCCAATTTGCGGGGAATTCCCCGATTTACGGGGAATCGAGGCCTAGCGCGGGGAGAACGCGGGGAATGACAAAAATCGGGGAATTGCGGGGAATCAAGACCAAATTTATCGATGGGCTGAATTTAATGCAATTTCTTCACTCTCCTGATACAATTGCAATCTTCACTGGGTTTTGGCAATTTTGATGTCTGGAAGTATCCATTTCTATAGTTTAATTTATTGAGTATGGTTCTTACACCAAGTTGGGTGAAAAAAAAACGACTACTACAGCTGTCTAATGTTTTCAACTGTTCAAATTTTCAATAAAATAATAGAGGTGGTTAAAAAAAAAGTGCAGCTACGGTTTAAAACCAAGTAATTTGCATTTCGTCATTAGCTGCTATTTATCAAGGTATTGTCATGAGAATAAGTATTACTTTGAAAAAAAAAAAAAATTAACAAATTTCTTGAAGTTTTATAAAAATCCAAGGTATGGAGCTGTGTTTGTAACCTAAAGTAAAATGTCGAAGAAGTTTGGGGAAGGAACCGAAAACATGCGGGGAATTTCGGGGAATCGACTAGAATGACGCGGGGACTCGAGATTTTTTTATTGGCAGCACTGATTGTGTGTGAGTTGACTGTTGTTATAGATGAATAAATGCTGATTATATTAAGTTTAATGCTGGGGCTTCTTTGCTGATGGAGAATTTTTCAAGAGTTGAAAAAATCGGTGAAGGGACATATGGGGTCGTATACAAAGCAAGGGATACAGTGACAGGAAAAGAAATAGCATTAAAGAAAATAAAGTTAGAAAAGTAGGTTTTGGCGGCAACTCTTTACTTGTCACAATAATGAATAGAACCGTAATCAGTATGTATTTATTTAAAGCAATACGTAATTTCTGATTACTTTTAATAATACAGTGAGCCAGAAGGGGTGCCGTCGACGGCACTGCGTGAGATATCGGTGCTTCGCGACCTGCGCCACCCGGCCGTGGTTCGTTTGTTGGACGTGTTACTAGCAGACAGCAAACTCTTTCTCGTGTTTGAATTTCTACACATGGATCTTAAACGACTCATGGACCTGACTAAAGGACCTCTTCGATTGGACCTGGTTAAGGTATCATATTATTATAAATCAACTGTAGTCTATCATGGTCTATTTATTTGGACTAATTATGGTTAGTACCATTATATTCACATCTCCTTGATAGACAAATTATAAGTAAAATTTTAAATTTCCAAATCAGTTTCTTTGGCTTTGATTGTGTATTTAAGGTTACCAGATGGTAAAGCCAAACCGAATAGCTAGTTTAGCTGTACAGAGCGGACAGTTAAGCTGGTCATTAAGGTGAAAAGTCCAGACACCCTTGATTTCATTGACCTGACTTCTTTTTATATATTCTAATTAAAAAACAATAGATGATTAAATTATAAAGTACAGATACACAATTAAAAAGCTTGCCATACAGATGGATGAATGGCAACCCGAAAATTTTTAGTACAGTGTGGTTCAAACTGAATGGTGACTGAATGTGAGTCGAGTTGCTATGCAAAAACAAATTCATGCATCAGCAGATGTGCAGGGTGAGACAACGTGCAATGGTTCACTTTACAGCCACCATTCAGTTTGAATAACACCACATTAAAATATTTTTTTGTAATGCAGAGTTACCTACGTCAGCTACTAGAAGGCGTGGCATACTGTCATGCTAACAGAGTTCTTCATCGTGATCTAAAGCCACAAAATCTACTGGTGGACTTTGAGGGGCACATTAAGCTTGCAGACTTCGGTCTGGTGCGTGCCTTTGGCATCCCCGTGCGCGCTTACACACACGAAGTGGTCACACTCTGGTACCGCGCGCCCGAGATCCTGCTCGGCGCTAAGTTCTACTCTACCGCTGTCGACGTGTGGAGTCTCGCTTGCATCTTTGCGGAAATGGTCAGTATAGGGCGGTGACTCCTCGCCCACTAATTCGTAGTAGTCTCACGGCCGCGTCCGGTCCGCAGGCCAGCGGGCGCACGCTGTTTCCTGGCGACAGTGAGATCGACCAGCTGTTCCGCGTGTTCCGCGCGCTGGGCACGCCAGGCGAGCGCGTGTGGGCGGGCGCGCGGCGGCTGCCGGAGTACCGCGCATCATTCCCGCGCTGGCCGGCGCGGGCGGCGCGCGCGCTGCTGCCGGACGCGCTGCTGGCCGAGCCGCACGCCGCGTCGCTGTTCGAGGCCATGCTGCGCTACGAGCCCAGCGAGCGCGTGGCCGCGCGCGCCGCGCTGCTGCAGCCCTATCTGGCCGACGCGCGCCTCACGCCGCCCGACCTGCCCGAGCGCCTTCCTCGAACAAACTCTGTGGTTTAATGAATGTTAAGTGTGTGGCTGCTACTTACGCGCATGTGCTTCTAATGTTTCTATGTTTTGTGGTGGAACTGTCGTAGCGATCACAACTTCTGCAATCTGTAATAAATTATACATTTTAAATATAAGCCTAATGGTTTCATTTAATATTATAATTGCAAAAGTTTGTGTGTGTTAAATTCGTAATGAAGGTAGCTGCTACCCTGAATTAACATATAGGCTACCTTTTTAACAGACTTAAAAACGGAGGAGGTTATTAATTGGGATGTTTAGTGTTTAGGTAAGTTCGGTCAAAACTCTCATACACAGACGGATTTGCAAAATTCTTTTAGGTTCGAAAGATGTCTATTTCGAAATGGTCCACCCTTATAATTAAATATATATCGTGTGAGGTATCGTTTGAGGTATCGTTTGAAAGGGCTTTTAGAAATGATGTCAAATATACAAGGTGAATATTTTAAGTGGGCCTTCAGGACCAATCCAAAACTGAAAGGATGCTCCAAGGAGTCGCGAGCCCGAATTTGATGAAAACAAAAACGGCATCATTGGATTTTTTAATCTACACTAATATTATAAAGAGGAAAGATTTGATTGTTTCTTTGTTTGTTTGTTTGCATTGAATAGGCTCCGAAACTACTTGACCGATTTGAAAAACTATTTCACTGTTGGGAAGCTAAACTATCTCCTGTCTGGATACGGCTTGTATTTAGCCACTAACCCTTCTCAATCAATCACTTAATTGTCAATTATAATTTAGATAGACACAAGCACTCATTACACCGCTACAGTTTTTTAAAGGATACGCCTTAGGAGTTGGAAGATAATTCTTTGATAAAATGTTATGGGTCCACGAATACCGAGTTGTATTCTTTGGGGTTATTCAGGTGAGCTGAGATGGAAGGTAAAACTCCTTAAGGGTCAAAAGTCAAGGTCAAACGTGTTAAAAATTAGCCTATACCGAGCGAGCTAGTCCGTCGCAACGCGAGTAGGTACCAACTAGCTGTAGCGTAGGTTTAGGGTTGTTAAAATCTTATTTAATATTTTTATTTATTTTGTACGAAAATTAATATTTTAGTATTTGAAATGTTTTACTGGGCCAAGTTGAAGTTCATAAGTTCATACTTCAATATCTGATAGTATTATTTTACCCTTTGAAACACGTTATATAGGTCCGACATCGACATTAGTCGAGAGCGAGAGGTTTAAGATACAGCAAGTTAAACGCGGTTGCCACGCCACGCCACCGGCCTTTCTCGACCAATCTATCGCCCAGGAAACTCATGTCATCCTCGTGAACTGGTCGACCCATATGCGATTTAAATATTTTAGCTCGTCGAGACATAAGTAAAGCTCTCGCCAAACTTTGTGGCCGCTCCCAACCTAGCCGCATTACACTGCGCAGAACACAAAATCAGGTATCAGTGGGACGTACGCGGGGCGTGGAGGCAGGGCACGCCCACGCGCGCCGCGCCGTCTTCCACCTTCAAGCGTCCTCGCCTCCCGTGCGTTAGTGCGAGTATATGAGTTTGAGTAGTGTGTATGAGAGTATGTAATAGTATGAGTGTATCATGCGCGAGTTCGTACCGACTGCTACATTCAGTGCGGTCATCAAAATCATCAAAATTGGCGAGTGCTGTACGCGAACTTTTTCGAACGTGTGTCACCAAATAAAGTGATATAACGGCCCGTTCACGACCTTGCCGCTGTGAGCGGCAGCTAAGCGCGGGGCGGCGAGCGGTTAGATCAAAAGTATGAAAATGTTTGAAGCACGCCACGAGACGCCGCTCATAGCGAAAACGCGCGCGGTTTTATCCGAGCGAATCGCTACGGCGGCGCGCGGTGCGGTGAGCGGCAGGAACAAAAGTACAAGCGAATGAGTGCGACGCCACGAAACAGAGCGGCGTGGACAGCGGTGTAGAAGTGACGTACTCAGAGGCGTAATTAAAAACAAAAAAATAGACAATTTTGTGGCGGTTATGGATACCGAGGCATTTATTACAGACATTTTTAATCGACTGCCTATATTGATGTCAAAACATCCCCAACAAAAATATAAAAATATCTTATAAGAAGGTTGTGGGAAGAAATTAAACAATGTTTTAATTTCTTCTTCTTTCTTTCTTCTTTAAAAAATGTACTGCTTTCTAAACATAGAAGGGATAATTTTGATAACGCCATGATTTTGAGCACGATTTGACTACCTAAATACGTCCACCGCGGCCGCTGCAACCTGTATAATCTATGGCTACAACAACCGCTACTGAGGTACGTGGCGTGCAAAACGCACCGCTCACCGACGCCGCACCGCCCGCCGCGCCGCGCGCCGCTTAGACCGAAGTCGTGAACGGGCCGTAATAAAAGATTGTGTTTGTTCGCGGTTGGTCGCTGGCTTGTTGCACACTTCACACGATAGCTGTCGAATTAGTACTTCCAGCAAAAAAACGGAAATTAGTTTCTATTCATAGATTTCATTATTATTTATATTAATTTTATTGCTTGCATCCTATGAATAGATATATATTGATAAATTAATAATATAATATTAGGTGGGAACAAAATAGTGCAAGGGTTGACAACAACGCGTATTGACGTCCTCCGTGGTCGAGTGGCGTTTACACCGGTTTTCAAGGTGTCGCCAGCTCTGAGGTCCCGTGTTCGATCCCTGGACGGGTCAATGAAGAAAACCACTTTTCAACAATGTCTCGGGTCTGGGTGTTTGGGGTTCCTTCGTTGTCTCTGATTCCATAACACAATTGCTTTAGCTTCTTACTTTGGACTCGGAGCAATGTATGTGATGTTGTCCACATTTATTTATCTTTGTGTCTCACTCTTTCTCCAGAAATATTTCTAATCAAAAACAAAAGATACAGTCGTTTATATCGAAACACGCAAGGGAATCAAAACCTACGGTTCTACGGGTACATACCTACTTCCCGTGAACTCAGAATCTCGAAATTTGGTACGAAGCAACGTGTGCACAGATAAAGGAAAACTTGCAAAAACAGGAGTTTACCAACTAGATTGTGACTGTGGTCTCTCTTACATCGGTCAAAAAAAGCGCAGTATAGGAACCCGACAGTCTAGAGAAGCTGATGGTAGTTGGTCAGGTCGACGGGAAAAGATCACGCGGTCGCTAACCTACCCGTTGGTCAGATCTGGTAAAGTCAATCACTGGCCTGCCAATTACCAAGGCGATTAAGACTGCCGAAGACAGAAACGTGTGGAAGAGCATAGTCAATAAAGTGATCAAAACTTCAGACTAGACACGACCTTCAGTAATGAAGATGCCGACTAAGAAGAAGTTATGCAATTTTCACCCATTTTTTTTGCCGGCCTCTTTCCTACTCTTTAAACAGTTTTCGCCCATTTTTTTGCCGGCCTTCTTTCTCTCACTCTTTATACAGTTTTCGTTATAATTGTTTCTCGATCGTAGCACGGATGTATGCGTCTTCATATCATTTTAATTTTTCAGTGCAACTCTCATATTTATTTTATTCTCATGGTGTATTGATAATTATCTTCCAGTGCTAAAGGGTCTGGGAATAGGACAACATCTATTTTTCATACCCCTAAGAAGTGTTAGGGGTGGCCCTCCGCCGATTTTTCTAATACGGCAGAACAACGTTTTCTGGGTCAGCTAATAATTTAATATTATTGTGGACTAAAGTAGTTACTTAATGAAAATTTCAATTATTTGCGTGTTTCAAAATTATTTATTTTAAAATAGGTATTACAACGGCATAGATCCAATTACAACTTATAATTTAGTAAAACTGACAATGGAGTAATTATGTAGACAAACATAAATAGGTAATTAATTAAAAACGTGTAGTTAGAGTGATTTTATTTCGTGAACTGTGAATATTACGTTTATTGACTTTATCGGCTTCCTTTTAAAATTTACCCTGACGCTAATGTGACGCCACCCTAATTTAATTTGACGGACACTTTTCATGTACACTGATGACACAGTCCCGGCCCGTTCACGACTTCGGTCTAAGCGGCGCGTGGCGCGGCGGGCGGTGCGGCGTCGGTGAGCGGTGCGAAATGCACGCCACGTACCTCAGTAGCGGTTAGTTGTAGCCATAGATTATACAGGTTGTAGCGGCCGCGGTGGACGTATTTAGGTAGTCAAATCGTGCTCAAAATCATGGCGTTATCAAAATTATCCCTTCTATGTTTAGAAAGCAGTACATTTTTAAAACAAGACTTTCTTAATATGAGAGATATAAACATTAAATAGAGATATAATAATTAATATGAGAGATATAAAAATTAAAACATTGTTTAATTTCTTTCCACAACCTTCTTATAAGATATTTTTATATTTTTGTTGGGGATGTTTTGACATCAATATAGGCAGTCGATTAAAAATGTCTGTAATAAATGCCTCGGTATCCATAACCGCCACAAAATTGTGTATTTTTTTGTTTTTAATTACGCCTCTGAGTACGTCACTTCGACACCGCTGTCCACGCCGCTCTGTTTCGTGGCGTCGCGCGTCGCACTCATTCGCTTATACTTTTGTTCCTGCCGCTCGCCGCACCGCGCGCCGCCGTAGCGATTCGCTCGGATAAAACCGCGCGCGTTTTCGCTATGAGCGGCGTCTCGTGGCGTGCTTCAAACATTTTCATACTTTTGATCTTACCGCTCGCCGCCCCGCGCTTAGCTGCCGCTCACAGCGGCAAGGTCGTGAACGGGCCGACGGCCCGTTCACGACTTCGGTCTAAGCGGCGCGCGGCGCGGCGGGCGGTGCGGCGTCGGTGAGCGGTGCGAAATGCACGCCACGTACCTCAGTAGCGGTTAGTTGTAGCCATAGATTATACAGGTTGTAGCGGCCGCGGTGGACGTATTTAGGTAGTCAAATCGTGCTCAAAATCATGGCGTTATCAAAATTATCCCTTCTATGTTTAGAAAGCAGTACATTTTTAAAACAAGACTTTCTTAATATGAGAGATATAAACATTAAATAGAGATATAATAATTAATATGAGAGATATAAAAATTAAAACATTGTTTAATTTCTTTCCACAACCTTCTTATAAGATATTTTTATATTTTTGTTGGGGATGTTTTGACATCAATATAGGCAGTCGATTAAAAATGTCTGTAATAAATGCCTCGGTATCCATAACCGCCACAAAATTGTGTATTTTTTTGTTTTTAATTACGCCTCTGAGTACGTCACTTCGACACCGCTGTCCACGCCGCTCTGTTTCGTGGCGTCGCACTCATTCGCTTATACTTTTGTTCCTGCCGCTCACCGCACCGCGCGCCGCCGTAGCGATTCGCTCGGATAAAACCGCGCGCGTTTTCGCTATGAGCGGCGTCTCGTGGCGTGCTTCAAACATTTTCATACTTTTGATCTTACCGCTCGCCGCCCCGCGCTTAGCTGCCGCTCACAGCGGCAAGGTCGTGAACGGGCCGTTATTAGCCTTACCTCTACCCACCGCAGTAGGTACAGAGTACATTACAATGTCTTTTTTCCAGCCCATTTGGCTCGTTTTAAAATTATCAGTAGTCCAAAATGTGAGTGTGGGTTTGAAGTGGGGGACCTGGATCATATTTTCTTTGCCTGTAACAGATTCGACCGTTCCTCCTTTATAAATAGTTTAATTTCCCTCCGTGTTCCTTTCCCTACATCTGTAAAATCTTTACTTGTATCCAATAGCTCAACATTGTATTCCGTTATTTCCAAATATATTCTATGTAATAATATTAAGTTATAAAATTATTATCTTTATTTTTCCTTGTTAAAGTCGTAGATTTATTTATTATATTTATCATTTTTGCACGCCTCATAAGCGAAGCGTTGAGGTGTATTACTGTCAGTTTACGCACACCGAGTGATTCTCCAACTTAAAATGTCCCTTTTTTTATTCTTTATTGCTTTTATTAGTGAATATAAATAGACAAATGTTGAGAAAAAACACTATTCTTAACACTCATGATATTTTTAAATCTCTTTTTATTATTTAAACTAATTAAAAGATTATTTAAAAAAGTTCTGTCTTGGACGTCCGTGTGTCTGTATGTACGGATCCCTTATCTTGTGGTCACGATAACGAGCGAAATACTTCACTTATCGAGTTGGATTTTTTTTATAGGCTTCAGTATTTTGAGGAATAGAAGCCTATTACTTTTCACGGTATAATTCGATGTAGTTTAATTATTATTTACAAATAATCGCAATTTTAAAATGAGGTTTTTTTTTGACATGACAAAATTACATTTTAAAAATGAGATGAAAACCTCCTTATTTTGGTATGGAGGTTTTCATTGTTTTTTTTCAAGTTTTTCGTGTAGAGTATAAACCTATTCGTTGTTTTTTATGGAACGGTATTGTCGCTCAGCGACAAAGTTCTGATAAAAAAAATATTATATTATAGGTATTATGAGGCGTGCACTTTTGGATTTTCCAACTATTTTTTTTTATTTACCTCTCTTGCTCCTATTTCCAAATTTTAAATGATTGTTGAACCTTTAAAACATTCCGTTTCCCTACCTTTGTAAATACAAATATCTCACCTACAACAAGATAAAGAATCCTGAGAAGAATCAAATAAAACTTGAAAATGGCAGGTACACCTATGTGTGAGCCCAAATTAATACTCCCTATCTCAAGTGGGAGAGAAGAAAAAAAAAGTCTTTGGTAGGTACAAGACACAAGCAAAGACATTTTTTTTTTTTTAAATCTTTATTTATTTATTGAGGGTTTTAATCAAAGACATTGTACTCTACTAACTAGACAGTGCACGAAAAAAAAATTGTTTATCTAAAATGAGCTTTATACCGTACACATAAGATAGCTATTTCTTTGTAAGCGGTAGCTAGTCAAAAACGGTCCTGGCGAGAGGGCACCCGCTGGGAGTGTGTCCTTGTCTGACGTCTTGCCAGCTCAACTAATCATTGGGTTTGGTAGAAATGGTAGATTTTTTTTTCTTTTTTATGATTTACTAAAACGAATGATTAATATACTTTGAAATGTATTTAAATATTTTACAGTTCCTATCATTAATAAATCAATTCGTTTTATTTTAAAAATAATTCATTATTACTGAGTATGAGTAATATTTAAATGTTTGGGCCTGGGCGGTTTGCTCACTTGGTTGGTTGATCGCCGTGCTTCGATTTGCGATTGTGTCTTAAAACCGTTTGTTTTTCATGAAAAATTGTGAATTCTTATTGTGTGACAGGGTATTAAAATGAGTCTTATCATTAATAAAGCCGTAGTAGTAGCCACTTTTCTTTCCACGGGTAAGAAAAAACAACAATCATATCCTTTAGGGCTTAGGGTAACCATGAATTTTTCCGATCAAAGATTTTTTTACTATCTCATAGTCAGGTAGATAGATACGTACCGACTTTCTTATCAGTGGGGGATGTACTGTTAGAATTTACAAAAGGGGCGAAACCCGGAACTTAGATTTTGATATATTACAAAAAAAAATATTTCCTAACGTTAGAATAAATCATCTGAGTGCGTGTGTGGATATATCGTGTTCTTTTTTATTTTATTGCATATCTTGGCTAATGAAAATATTAGACAAACTAACATGTTAACATTGCCGAGCCTTGGTCATAACGCATCGCACACATAAAGATCATGACTACTTCATTGATGTTTGTGAATTTTCTCTTCTTTCACAGCCTTTGTAGACAGAGGAGGGCTAAAATATTCTTCGACATTTGTGTTCGATATAGTAAAATATATAGAAAGACAATTTTGCTAATTTCTCGTGATTTACAGAGTTTGAACATGAAAAAGGTGCTTAAGGTGATTCCTCCGATGTGGCCCGCGAAATTCAAATTTTCATGTGTTTTTTGCAATTTGCTTATCAGTGACAAGTTGTAACTTGATCAAAATTCGATTCGCGACATTATCAAGTATAATTTTAAATATAAAAATGATCATAATATGTGCTCCATTCATTCTCAAAAAGATTATTCAAAAGTAAGTAAAATTTCCGAAATCTAACTCATTTTCGATTATTCTTTGTGCGAGCGAATGGAGCGAACGTTTTAATCATTCTCATATTTGAAGTTATATTTGTTATTGTCGCGAATCATATTTTGATCAAATTACAACTAGTCACTGATAAGCAAATTGCAAAAAACACATGAAAATTTGAATTTCGCGGGCCACATCGGAGGTATCACCTTAATATGACGTTACATCAATTCTCCCCAAAAATTAGGCACATTATGCTGCCCATCCAAGCTCTGACGAATCTCACGAATTGAATTGATTAAATGTATTGGCAAAAATACTTAAATTTAAGACTTAGGAGCTACGGAAAGTCCTTAACCCTGAAGCACGTAGGTGATAAAGCTACATTACGACAAAAATTGCGTAAAACTGTATTGTTCAGCAATGTATAAAAACAAATCAATAAAATTATTGTTAATGAATTCGAAAAAACCAATGATTTGTATTTCTCATAATTATATGTATGTAAATTTGAATTTGTACGCTCTAATGCAAAACACGCTAAACTAATCATCAACATCCCATATACTTGCCTATGTTTACAAATAAACAATTTTCAATTTTTGAATTTTGAAAATTTTATTAAATTTTTAGTCTTTTTCTGTCCGAAATATTGCATCACGTTCATTTGAACTAACACTAATTTCATCATAAATGTCCCCATGCACATTGTATATTATATCTCACATAATCACATTTGACAAAAATACCTAGCTTTTTTGTACTTTATGGAGCGACAGGTTTGTTAGGCTGTTGTCAAATTAACGGCAGGTCAGATGATACTACCTGTTACTTATACAGAGAGGAAAAAAGTACTTTCGACCCTTAACCCACGTGTAGGGTAATTGATGTAGATTCCAATAAATATACACACTATGTATAGGTTTATTTTTTTTTAACTTTAATTAAAATAGGTAGCGTAGTTAGGTAGCATCAATATATCAGGATACTTACACAATTGTTTTTACAAGCATTTGTCCTGGGTTCTGTTTGGTCATGGTCACCCCATTAGAAAGAGACACACTCCCATCGGGTGCTCTCTCGCTCGGACCGGTTTTTGCGCCATAGTGCACAGTCTAGTTAGTAGAATACATTACAATGTCTTTGGTTTTAATACAATATTATGCCACCCTCATCGTGGCCACGTTTGTAAGCTAACTACATACAAATAATTTACTAAACTAATTTAAACTATTACAATAATTATTTCTAGATATTAGGCTTAAGATTACACCTTTATATAGTAGCCTGGCCAACATCGATCTGTTATGTATTTTGGACACAAGACATTGTACTCTTCTGGTAGGTACAAGCCAAAGACATTGACTTGCATTGTAAGTACTCTGGTACAAGCAAAGACATTGAAAGTATTGAGTACAATGTCTTTGGGTACAAGTAAAATATACTCTGTGGACAGTGTGGTACAGATCCAAAGACATTGTAATGTATTCTACTAACTAGACTGTGCACTATGGCGCAAAAACCGGTCCGAGCGAGAGAGCACCCGATGGGAGTGTGTCTCTTTCTAATGGGGTGACCATGACCAAACAGAACCCGGGACAAATTGCTTGTTAAAAACAATTGTGTAAGTATCCTGATATATTGATGCTACCTAACTACGCTACCTATTTTAATTAAAGTAAAAAAAAAATAAACTTATACATAGTGTGTATATTTATTGGAATCTACATCAATTACCCTACACGTGGGTTAAGGGTCGAAAGTACTTTTTTCCTCTCTGTATATGTAACAGGTATCATCTGACCTGCCGTTAATTTGACAACAGCCTAACAAACCTGTCGCTCCATAAAGTACAAAAAAGCTAGGTATTTTTGTCAAATGTGAGATATAATATACAATGTGCATGGGTACATTTATGATGAAATAAGTGTTAGTTCAAATGAACGTGATGCAATATTTCGGACAGAAAAAGACTAGAAATTGAAAAAAAAAATCAAAATTCAAAAATTGAAAATTGTTTATTTGTAAACATAGGTAAGTACATGGGATATTGATGATTAGTTTAGCGTGTCCATCTATGTTTTGCATTAGAGCGTACAAATTCAAATTTACATACATATAATTATGAGAAATACAAATCATTGGTTTTTTCGAATTCATTAACAATAATTTTATTGATTTGTTTTTATACATTGCTGAACAATACAGTTTTACGCAATTTTTGTCGTAATGTAGCTTTATCACCTACGTGCTTCACGGTTAAGGACTTTCCGTAGCTCCTAAGTCTTAAATTTAAGTATTTTTGGCCAACACATTTAATCAATTCAATTCGTGAGATTCGTCAGAGCTTGGATGGGCAGCATAATGTGCCTAATTTTTGGGGAGAATTGATGTAACGTCATATTAAGCATCTTTTTCATGTTCAAACTCTGTAAATCACGAGACATTAGCAAAATTGTCTTTCTATATATTTTACTATATCGAACACAAATGTCGAAGCATATTTTAGCCCTCCTCTGTCTACAAAGGATGTGAAAAGAGAAAATTCACAAACATCAATCAAGTAGTCATGATCTTTATGTGTGCAATGCGTTATGAGCAAGGCTCGGCAATGTTAACATGTTAGTTTGTCTAATATTTTCATTACGAAGTAGCCAAGATATGCAATAAAATAAAAAAGAACACGATATATCCACACACGCACTCAGATGATTTATTCTAACGTTAGGAAATATTGACGGAACAGCATCAGGTTTCAGCATTTTCCTTGTATAACCAGGAATAAAGTCATCAAATTTAAAATGCGCACTACAAACAACAGACGACTTTTGAGATTTTTTCAGGCACTGCGTTTTCCCACTTCAATTTCTGGTTTTTATTCTTCAGAAATCTACAATACAAGAAATATAATTAATAACAACAAACGTCATCGGTGCAAAGTCGAAAGAAACGATAACAATCAATTTTTTTTGTAATATATAAAAATCTAAGTTCCGGGTTTTGCCCCTTTTGTAAATTCTAACAGTACATCCCCCACTGATAAGAAAGTCGGTACGTATCTATCTACCTGACTATGAGATAGTAAAAGAATCTTTGATCGGCAAAATTCATGGTTACCCTAAGCCCTAAAGGATATGATTGTTGTTTTTTCTTACCCGTGGAAATAAAAGTGGCTACTACTACGGCTTTATTAATGATAAGACTCATTTTTGCACCCTGTCACACAACAAGAATTCACCATTTTTCATGAAAAACAAACGGTTTTAAGACATAATCGCAAATCGAAGCACGGCGATCAACCAACCAAGTGAGCAAACCGCCCAGGCCCAAACATTTAAATATTACTCATACTTAGTAATAATTAATTATTTTTAAAATAAAACGAATTGATTTATTAATGATAGGAACTGTAAAATATTTAAATACGTTTCAAAGTATATTAATCATTCGTTTTAGTAAATCATAAAAAAGAAAAAAAATCTACCATTTCTACCAAACCCAATGATTAGTTGAGCTGGCAAGACGTCAGACAAGGACACACTCCCAGCGGGTGCCCTCTCGCCAGGACCGTTTTTGACTAGCTACCGCTTACAAAGAAATAGCTATCTTATGTGTACGGTATAAAGCTCATTTTAGATAAACAATTTCTTTTTCGTGCACTGTCTAGTTAGTAGAGTACAATGTCTTTGTACAGATCAAGCAAGAACTCAGCTCAGTAAACAACCAGTAAATTAATACCTAATGTTTGACAGGAAGCGCGGGAAACTTTGAAAGGAGCGGTGCACTTTTTTCTTGTTGAAATATTTTTTGAAAATATTTAAGATTTTAGGATCAGTAGAGTGTTAAGGTGTAAATAATATTAGTATTTAGTGTATTTAGTAGTTGTGTAAATATAGAAAAACAATCTAGGTAAGTTTTTTTTTATGATTTTTTATTAGAACCATGAACGAGCCGCCCGACCCGATAGCGTCGGGGGGAATGGTTCCCCCGGCATCGAATTTTATTACAATTTCCTCTTCCTCGCATTCTATCTTATCTAATGAGTCGGGAATGGAAACCGATGGTTCGATGGCCCAGCGTACCGGTCGCAAAAGAAATAGATTAAATAAAATTATTTGCAAAACATGCAATAAAAAGAAGAGGAAGCATGTTAAAGCTATTGATGGCAAAACAGGCTGTTGCTGTAGCAGTGAAAATAGTGATACTGCCAGTAATGACACTTTTAAATCGATTGAAGCATCTTCTGTTGTAACAATAAATCCAGTTCCCGCCAATTTTGATAACCACTCCGTTCCCCAAGTATCTTCTTCTGTAGCCAGGAACACATATAACCAGAGTGATATTTCTCCTTTTGTGGTACACGTCCAAAGAGAAATGAAGTCCCCTGAGGATGGAGTTTCTCTGCACCCGGTCACTTTTGGCAAGTTTTTGAAAAAGCATGTTATTAAAAATGTTGTAAATGGTTCAGTCAAAAGAATAGGTAGAAATAGGGTGTCGTTGGAGTTTTCTGACCATCTTGACGCCAACGCTTTCATCAACCACAGTAGTCTCGCAACAATAAATCTTAAAGCGTTTATTCCATCTTTTCAAGTTACCAGGATGGGTGTTGTCCGCGGGGTACCACCCGATTGGTCACCTGAAGAAATAATGGATAATGTATCGGTACCAATGGATTGCGGTCGCATTTTGAAAGTTAGGAGAATAAATTATAAAACTATTAATGAGGGCTTGGTCGTGTGGAAACCGACTCAAAGCATTGTTGTAACCTTTGACGGAAAGGTCCTACCTTCAAGAATATTCATCTGTTATAATTCTTTACCTGTAGATCTTTATGTGTATCCTACTATCCAATGTTACAATTGTTGTCGATTTGGACATACTAAGATTCAGTGTAGATCAAAACCTAAATGCTATAAATGCGGTCATGAACATTCAGCTGATACATGTGAGACAGAGGAGGAGAATGTATCATGTTGCCATTGTTCTGGTAGTCATTTTGCTATCAGTAAAATATGCCCTGAATTTATGCGTCAAAAAAATATTAAATTAGCCATGGCAGAAAAAAGTATTTCCTATTTAGAGGCATCCAAATTATTTCCTCCTACATTTAAATCATATGCTGACGTAGTGAACACTAAGCCTGTTTCTCTTTTTCACACTCTTTCAACCTCTAAATCAGAATCTAAACATCATCCACAATCACCATACAGTTCATACAAAAAAACAGTATATATAAATCGTCGCACACCTCCAAAGCAAAGTAAAGGTATGATAAAGGTATGATAAAGAAAAGCATATTAATATAGTAAATGATTTTAATGTACCGGCCCCTCAAAATGGCTGCGCTCTTAATCGGCCTGATTCCAATCCTTCCATGATGTCTACATCAGACATAATTCAGATTCTTATTAACACACTAAATCAATCAAATATTAAAATACCGTCCCACGTCGCACCAATAGTTAATATGTTTAATACACCAACATCCTTTAATAATGGCAATAATACAAAAGATAATTCAATGGAACTGCAGAAGTGCAGTCTCTAAAAAAACTGAAATTATTTATTTAATTAACAAACACAATGTTAGCTTATTTGCACTTTCGGAGACTTGGTTAAAACCAAACTCCATTTTTAAAATCCACGGATTTTCTTGCTTGAGAGATGATAGGTCTGATGGGTATGGTGGTGCAGCTATACTTATCAGAAATAACATCCCTTTTTGTCCGTACCGTCTTCCTGTATATAGTGAGTTTTCAGTGATAGCAGTTAAAATAAATAATATCTGTATCACTTCTATCTACATTCCTTCCCCTTCCACTCTTGCCCTTCAACAATTAAATAATCTTATTTCAGTCCTTCCCCGTCCTTTTTTAATCTTGGGAGATTTTAACCTTTTGGCCGCCCATCTATATAATACGCGATGTGTCCTCCAGCGCCACGCTACAAATGTATAACGTATCTATAGTTAAACGTAGAGATGGGATTAATGTCCTATCGATAAATAATATTATAAGTTGAAACTAACGTTTATTCACCAATTTACGAAGCTAAATAAAAACTGATACCGTATTTTCATATTTTGTTTCATTTCTTAAAAAAATAAATATGAAAACCTGGATATATTTACCATAATAAAAGAAAAGAATTGTAAATTTATTAGACGTGTGTTTTAGAAGGCACATCCCTATTTGTGTCCAAATGTAATCCTTCTACTTCATATCAAGTCGTTGGCGCTCGAGGCACGTCAAAATCCTTTCTGATATAAGGATGTCTAGATGTCGATCCTTTTTTCTATTCACTGTGGTCGAGTTACACGTGCATAACCTCAACCGATTCATGCATAATTTATTTCGTTTACTTACAACAAATAAAATCAATAGAAGCTAGATACGTGGTTCTCCACGTGTTTTTTTTTTTTAATTAAAATGGAGGGTAAGTGACTGTTTTACGCAGATGTTACAGATCTTTTTTTTAATGGTAGGTATAAGTGTCGCAAAATACTAGCAATGATTTTTCTTGTTTTTAGAAACTAATAGAAAATGGAAGTACATTCCTGAAACGGAAGTTGACGACTTAACGGAATGTCAAGACGACGAACTATTTCAAAATTCTGATTATTCACAAACTTTTTCTTATGATGAATCTACTCAAAAAGAAACAAAATAAATTCGTCATATTCACCGTCACTCATTTTTTATAACAACACGTGCGCCAACGCCAGATGTAAACATTGCACTACACTAAAATGCACAAAGTCACTATGACCTTGAAACCCGTCCGCTTATGACGTCACAGATTTACTTCTATACAAGTTCGTGGCGTTGTGCGCACTGACAACTAGCCTCTTTGTAAGGATGGGTCTTCCAAACGGTGTTTCACTATCGACAATGATTAGAAAACCTATTTTTTCTTGAATAAGGTGAATAAAACGTAGTTTATACTTTACAATATTTACAAAATATTATTTATTCACGTCATTTTACTTGCAATAATAGTATATTATGATCGTTTCGACGAGATGAAATATAGCGAGGTTTTCATCGTGTCCCATCACTAGCTTACTTTATATCAAGTACTTGGCGTTGGGGGCATTAAAATATTTTCTGGCGTTTTACTTTCTATTGAATATAAAACAAACAAGAACTTATTAAGTGTGAAAAAGTAAAAAATATGGCTTATAACAGGGCAATTTTCCATAAAAACAAAATAGAAGGTCTTGTAAAAGTCGTAAATTTATTTTATACTATTATTACTTCTAATCAAGTAGTGGCGCTGAGGGCACGAAAATCTCGAACTTGTATAGAAGTGATTGGCGTTCAAAAGGTTAATTGCCACCATACTTCTTGGGGCTCTTCCATTTCTTCATACTGTGGGGAAATGCTATTAGAGCTTTTAGATTCACATCAGATTTGTATATTAAATACTGGATCACCCACTCGGCGCACCTCTCCAACTGAAAATGTCAGTGCAATAGACCTTTCAATTTGTTCCCCTAATATGGCTTCATCACTAACATGGTGTACTATGCCATCTACGTATGGAAGTGATCACTTCCCAATTCTTATTTCTTATCCATATAACAAATCTCCTGTCACTTGTAATAGGACTTGTAAGCCTCGGTTGAAATACAAACTTACTGAAAATAACTTATGGCATAAATTTAAAACTGCAGTAGAACTTAAAATTTCATTGTTTAAAGATGATACTTATATCAGATGACATTACTGAATGTAATAATTTTTTTACTAAAGCCCTTTTAGAAGCAGCTGATGAGACTTTTCCCCTAAAAAACTTAAATAATAATGTGATTCCTTCTCCACCTTGGTGGGACAAAGATTGCACTAAAATTGTAAAAGCTAGAAAAAAAGCTGAAAAACAATATAATAATAATATGTCAGATGAAAACTTTACAATCTTAACTGATACTATAGCAAAGGCACGAAAAATACTTAAGGACAAAAAAACTCAAGGATGGAAAAAGTTTTGCCTTTCACTTTCCCCCTCAGTTACCCCATCAATAGTCTGGCAAAATATAAGAAGATTTAGAAATGGTGTAACTGAATCTCATACTTCTAACATACCCCAAAACTTAGCAGATGCATTTCTTAATTGTCTAGCTCCACCTTTTGTCCCAGAACAGATGCTTTTACATGATATGATTCCTTCCTCCGTCTCCAAAAACCAATGTTCTCTCGACTCACCCTTTACATTACAGGAACTAGAAGGGGTTCTCTCTTCAGTTAAAGATACTGCTCCAGGTGAAGACGGCATCCCATATTCATTTGTGGCCAACCTTAGTCAATCATCACTTTTGTATTATTTAAATTTAATAAACAAAGTAATGACATCAGGCGATATCCCTCTTTCTTGGAAATCACAAATAGTTATACCCATTCTCAAACCAAACAAACCATCAAATGAACCCTCCTCTTATCGCCCAATAGCCTTGTCACCTGTAATTGCAAAAATTGCTGAAAGTTTAGTTAAAATTCGACTTGAATGGATTGTAGAAAATCGTGGCATACTACCAGAAACACAGTTTGGATTCAGAAAAGGCAAGAGTGCACTGGATAGTGTGGCTACCCTTGTTACCGATATAAGATTGGCTTTTACTCAAAATGACTCCATTCTTGCAGTTTTTCTGGATTTAGAATCTGCATATGATAATGTACTCCTTAATATTTTGAAAGATAAATTAGACAAACTTAAAATTCCAGATATGCTTTCTTGTTTTATCATAAACTTACTTTCAGGCAGAACTATCACTTTAGATAAATCACATCAATGTAGAACTCTTTGGAAAGGTCTTCCTCAGGGGTCAGTACTAAGCCCTATATTATTTAACTTATATACTTATGATTTAGAGTCTCTCTTTCGGAAGTCAACCGCAATCCTACAGTATGCAGATGACATAATTTTATATGCTGTGGGTAAGTCAGTGGGGTCACTTTGTGATGAAGTATCAACATCTTTAAAAAAATTAAACACTTGGATGAAATCAAATGGTCTTAGTATATCAGCACCAAAAAGTTCAATAGTATATTTTACACGTCAACGTATTCACCCCAACATATCAATCTATTTTGACAGTCATAAAATACCAGTTAAAGATAAGTTTAAATTTTTAGGAGTAATAATAGACTCAAAATTAACAGGTGTGTCTCATTGTGAATATCTTGTAAATAAATGTGAAAAACTTATTAATATAATGAGATGTCTTTCGGGTGTTTGGTGGGGTGCGCATCCATCTACCTTGAAACTTCTTTACAATGCTTTGGTAAGGAGTGTTTTGGATTACGGAACCTTCTTGCTAGAGCCTTGTGGTGTTGCTGGTTTGGGGAAGCTGGATTCCATCCAATCAAGAGCCTTAAGGATAGTTACTGGGGCTATGAAATCTAGTCCTATAAATGCTTTACAGGTTGAATGCAATGAACCACCTCTTAGTCTGAGACGTCAGTTTCTTGCTGATCGTCTTTTTTTCCGTGTTTTGCAACTTTCAGGTAGTCCAGTAATTTATAAACTTCAGGCTCTCTTTGAACTTATAGAGTCATCAAACTACTGGCAAAACAAATCACTTCCATGCTTAGTTAAAAGTTACATTCGGTTTAAGTCGTTTCATGCTCCAACCCATCGATCCCTGAAACTTGGTTTATTTGATTGTAAATACAAAGCCCTAACAAACAAACCCACGGTAAAATTCATTCTCAATATTGATAAACACAATGCTAACGCATGTTTTAATTCCATAGTACAGGATAAATGGCCTGATTGGCATCATGTTTATACTGACGCTTCAATCAAAGCACAAATCTGATGGTTTTGTAGGAGTAGGAGTTTATCATACACAATATAATATTGTCCAAAAAATTAAATGCCCTTCTGAAGCAACTGTATTTTCAGGTGAATGTTTTGGCGTAATTAAAGCCATAGAGTATATCTCACTTTTTAAACTAAAAAATACAATAATATTTACAGACTCTATGAGTGTCCTACAGGCTTTACAGAGATTTCCCTTTAATTCAAAATCTTTACATACACTTATAATAGAAATGAGGAGTAAATTATTTGAATGCACTTCTAAGGGTAGTTCTATAATTTTTGTTTGGTTACCGAGCCATTGCGGCATAAAAGGTAATGAAAAAGCTGACACACTTGCGAATGAGGCTGTGGTGGTTGGAGATAAATTTCCTTTCATAAACTATCCACAGGACTTGGCTGTGCCTCCCGGACTCTATCTGAGGGATTCCTGGAATAGAGTCTGGAGAGACAGTAGTCGATCGAAGGGGAGATATTACTTTGATATACAACCTCAACTTAGTAATAAGCCATGGTTTTCCATACTAAAATTGGGCAAAATTGCCTCAAGTATAATAATTAGAATGCGACTGGGGCATACTACATGTCCAGCCCATTTGGCTCGTTTTAAAATTATCAGTAGTCCAAAATGTGAGTGTGGGTTTGAAGTGGGGGACCTGGATCATATTTTCTTTGCCTGCAATAGATTTGACCGTTCCTCCTTTATAAATAGTTTAATTTCCCTCCGTGTTCCTTTCCCTACATCTATAAAATCTTTACTTGTATCCAATAGCCCAACATTGTATTCCGTTATTTCCAAATATATTCTATGTAATAATATTAAGTTGTAAAATTATTATGTATCTTTATTAGTTTATAATATCTAGTACGTAGCCTCTAGCTCTCTCGGTTTATTTTCTTTATTTATTTATTTTTCCTTGTTATAGTCGTAGATTTATTTATCATATTTTTTTTTTTTATTTACCTCTCTTGATCCTATTTCCAAATTTTAAATGTTTGTAAATACCTTTAAAACATTCCGTTTCCCTACCTTTATAAATACAAATATCTCACCTACAACAAGATAAAGAATCCTGAGAAGAATCAAATAAAACTTGAAAATGGCAGGTGCACCTATGTGTGAGCCCAAATTCTCCCTATCTCAAGTGGGAGAGAAGGAAAAAAAAAAAAAAAAAATGTTTGACATTTGTCATTTAGGTTATTTTGTAAAGTAAACAAGTGAATACAATTAGTAGTTTTATGTAGTTTTATTATTAAGTTGGTGTATGAGCTAAACAAAATAAACCGAAACACTTAGACAAGCAAATTAATTAAGTGAACGTGTAGTCGTATATTGTTTACTGTCCCACCATGTCTATTGAGATCGAATCTGCGGAGTGAGTATTTTTTGTGTTTACATTTTCTCTGATATTCTATAATTTGATGGAAAGAATAAATTAACCGATTTTATTATTGCAGTGTAATCCGATTGATTCAACAATATTTGAAGGAATCTAACCTCACAAAAACGCTACAAACCCTGCAGGTATGATAATCGCATTCGCTAATGTGGATGAAACAGAGCTACTGAGTAATCTAAATCATGTCATTTTAGCTCAATTTATAGTCAGTGGGTCGTCTTAGGGGCGGAGTATTATTAACTAATATCATAATTATACTCAACATAATATATGTAGCTATATAGATTGCTATGAGTACCATCATAATGTAAATTTTTATTTACCTCAAACATAGATGATATATTTGTTTTTTACTAATCCAGTTTTACATAAAGATCTATCAGATAAGTATTTATTATAGTTATTACTAAGTTTTGAAGCTTGCTTCAGGATGTAGCCAAGCTTGTCTGTGACTCCTCTAACATAATATGGTAAAACTAATTGTGTTGTAAAACGGAATTTTATTTCTGTCTGTATATCACTCGAGCCTTTATCAATCTCAATATTTTATTGCACCATAAGTTTTTTTATGATGGTAAACAGTATAAACATACATTTATGGACCGGCCTGTAGGGCATGGCACAATTTTATCAAATTAATTAAAACTTTAATGTATCTGTATTAAGACATTAAGTATAGGTTGTATGTACATGTTAGTATAAAATTAAATTCCTTAATTTTTTAAAATTAGTTACAGAGTCATTAGCATCATTGTTGTAGGGACTGTGTATATATAGGTATGTTGATATTAATTTATTATAATCTACTCTCTATACAAAAGAAACTTTTGTGTGTAACAGTATGTTATTCATGTTGGTATTTATACATTGAATTTTTATAATTTTGTTTTATTCTTGGTGGTAACTTATACTTAAAATATTGCATTTGTACTGATGTGTTTAGAATAATAACTAACTAAGAGTTTTTCGGTAGTGGTAGAAAGTTATTAGTTTAGTTTTTTTAATTTACTTCGAGACTAGCTGTACCTGCGACGTTGTTCGCGTTGATCAGTGTATTTATTGGCAGCAATTTCTAAACGCAGTATTACGTAGAAAGAAAGAAATATTTATTTGTTAGAATATAGTTTAAAAGGTGTTACACAAATTAATTCGATCTTATATTCTACCATTTCTGGTGTACAAATATTTTTATGGTATACTTATATCTAACATAAGTACCTATAACTTAAAATTCTGAACATAACATAACACAACACAACGTAATATAACAAAACTGGAAGGGGGCTCAAGTCGTAAGTCGAAAATTCATCTTATATTCTTGTTGACGTGAATGACAACAAAGACGTATACGTATTTTATCCAAAAGTCTATCAGTTTATTCGCCTGGTTTATATAATAGTATAGTTAGTAATATATCGTCAAACTTAACTAACACTTTGTATGAACTTTTATATTGAATACTAGTAATATTTTGTATATTTTCGCTTCTAAATACCTAATGGCATTAGCTTGCATTAGATGGCATTAGCCTAATGCCATCTGCTTGGGTAAAACTTGTAATGGCAAACGACATTAAGAAAATCTGCCGAGTGTGCTCAGCAACTTGAACTGGAGCTTTTACATTACCGTGTAATAAATTATTAGTAAATAATATACCTACCTCCAAGCAGAAAACTTTCTATGGATATTATAATTCTAAAAAAGTTTTGGCTATCATTAATATATTGGAAGGAAATTAACTGAAACACGTGCTTGGTTTAAAATGTTGGGTACAGGAGGAGACTGGGGTGTCACTGAACACGGTGGATAGTGTGGATGGCTTCTGTGCAGACATCAACAATGGACACTGGGACACAGTGTTGAAGGCCACAGCGTCTCTGAAGCTGCCGGACAAGAAGCTCATGGAGTTGTACGAGCAGGTAGTGCTGGAGCTGATCGAGCTGCGCGAGCTGGGCGCCGCACGCTCGCTGCTCCGGCAGACACACCCGTGCCAGCTCATGAAGCAGCAGGAGACGGACCGCTACATCCACCTGGAGAACCTGCTGGCGCGCTCGTACTTCGACCCGCGCGAGGCGTACGGCAGCGGCGGCGGCAAGGAGCGGCGCCGCGCCGCCGTGGCCGCAGCGCTGGCGGGCGAGGTGTCCGTCGTGCCGAGCTCGCGCCTGCTGGCGCTGCTGGGCCAGGCGCTCAAGTGGCAACAGCACCAGGGCCTCTTGCCACCCGGTATTCTTATAACTTTACCATTTTCTATTACCTTGTTAACTGGCGGGGCTATCGTATTAACATTACAGTAATCTGCAGGAACCACTATCGACCTTTTCCGTGGTAAGGCTGCCATAAGGGATGAAGAAGACGACCAGTGTCCCACACAGCTATCCAAGATTATTAAATTTGGGCAGAAGTCACACGTGGAATGCGCGAGGTGACGTTTTGCATGTGATTCATGAAGGTATGTAGGTGTAGCAAGTGCATACCTACAACTGTATCGTGCCGCCAGGTTCTCCCCGGACGGGCAGTACTTAGTGACGGGGTCGGTGGACGGGCTGGTGGAGGTGTGGAACTTCACTACCGGCAAGATCCGCAAAGACCTACGATACCAGGCGCATGAGGAGTACATGAGCATGGAGGAGGCTGTGCTCAGCCTCGCCTTCGGCCGCGACAGCGACACGCTGGCGGCCGGCTCCAATGACGGCAAGATCAAGGTACTCGCACATACATTATACAATATAATTATATACATTTAAGCAATTTTGACACATTGTGATTTGGTGATTTTTACAAAATATTTAACAAGCCATTATTCTAATTTTTTAGTAAAAAATATAGCCTTTGTTACTCAGAGTGAATGTAGCTCTCTAATATTGAAAGAATTTTTGAAATCGGCACAGTAGTTTTTGAGTTATTCATTATAGCTGTTCCCGCGATTCCGCCCGTGGTACCTAATTTTTTTGTAAAAAATATAGCCTATGTTACTCAAGGTGCATGTAGCTTTCTAATGGATTGAATAAACACATGGAAAGATTTTTTTAAATCGGCACAGTAGTTTTTAAGTTTATTTACTACAAACATACACACAAAAATACAAATCTTTCCTCTTTATAATAAGTATGAAAAGAACTGTTGGTTAGCCCTGAAAAGAACTGTTGTTTAGCTCTGAGAAGAACTTTTGCGTAGGTGTAGTTTTAAGAACGAAATCTAAAAAAAATCGCACGAAAATTATTAGACTTCGCGCACGACCGCTGCGTAGGGAGCCGACCTCGTGCCTGAGCCGCGCGGGTACCTTACTCATACATAGATCTAGATCTAAACTCCACTCCCGCACGCGCACCCCCGCCTTGATGACGCCCACTTCGCAACGGGCCGTGCAGCAGAAATCGTAATGTCTTAATTTCGCCATAACTTCAAAACCAAACTTAATTGTAATCATTCAAGACCAAATATTATCTACATAAAATGTGCTAACGATGAAATAATTTATTTTGATAGGGATTAATAGCATGAGTAAAATAAACGTGCCAAAAAGTAGTCAAAAAAAAATTCAAGATTTTTAAATAAAAAAATGTTGTTGTGCCTCACTCGACATAGATAGGTATAGTGTGTCGCGGGTTTTTGTAGATATTTATAAGATCTATGATTAATTAGAACATTTTATGGTTCTATATTTTATAGTTTAGGCAGCGTACGCAAAATAAGTAACTTCTCTGGTTGATTTTTTACACCTTGTGTCCGAAAAACCCAAATACCTATCTTAAAACCCTATTTTTTTCCAAAATAAAAAAATCGGTCCTGTAGTTTTTGAGCCTATTCATTACAACCAAACAAACAAAGTTTTCCTCTTTATAATATTAGTGTAGAAATGTATTATTTTGAAACTGTTTTTATTTTTAATTTTGTATGTAGTTTTTGTAAATGTGTTAATATTATGCAGTTGTACCATTGTTATTTTTAAAAACCAGTCTCGACCAAAAGTCACAGCCTAAACTGTTTTCAATGACGCATAGTTGATAGGTGATAGTTTAGGAACATCTTCTGCTGCAGGTAGACCACATTAAACTTTGTTTTGATATATCATATTAAATGCATTAAAACAACTTAGTTAAATGGTATGTTGGTTTTTACTTGACTGTGAATGTATGTAAGTACATATATATATTTGTTTGTCACGCTCTGTAATCGATTCGTCTACTTGTAAAGGTGACCCTGGGTATATAAAAATGAATAAAATGAGTGATATGTGACGCTTATTATATCCTCAAAAAAATATTATTCGGTAACCCTAAAAAATGATAAATCATTTGTATACAAAATATAACTGGTTTTCATTACTGTACAATATAGGTACAAGTGAAACGCCAGTACAGTCTTTGTGGAGTGAAGTTTTAGCTTTGAGATGAATAGCAAAATAAATCAGGTGTAACAGATAGGATAGTCAAGCATCATAAGTGCTTTAACAAAATAAGATTAGTATTGGCTATAACACACGGTAGGCTTCTGCAACTGTATGTGTTGGCAGTGTGTTAACAAAGCAGAGCAACGTATCTTACCTGTATAGTCGTCAGTCACTGCCCTGGTCAATGTGAGCTCGCGTCGCACAGCACTTGACACAAGGAATATATTGCCGTCGCTTGTGTTATCATGCGAGTGACGTCAACCTGTTCTTCAAGAAAAATTCTAACACAAATGATGTGTGACGATAGCAGTGGGCGTTGTTCGATTCTCATCGGCAAATTGCAAATATTTCAGCTTTGTGGTTTTGTTTACTTTATAAATGTGGTTTTTCTATATATTTTTATAATATTTGGTATATTAATGCTGGTCGTGGGCTGCAGGTGTGGAAGGTGTCGACTGGGCAGGTGCTGCGCAAGCTGGACCGCGCGCACGCTAAGGGCGTCACTTGCCTGCAGTTCACGCGCGATAACACGCAGTTGCTGTCCGCCTCCTTCGACCGCACCATCAGGTTAGAGCGCACCCCCCCCCCCTCCCCTCCAGCCCCCGCCGAGTCACGCCTGTCGCTCTCACGCGTGTATCGCCTCATCCGCAGGATCCACGGGCTGAAGTCGGGCAAGATGCTGAAGGAGTTCCGAGGGCACTCGTCGTTCGTGAACGAGGCTGTGTTCACGCCGGACGGGCACGCCGTGCTGAGCGGCTCTTCGGACGGCAGCGTGAAAGTGTGGTCGGTGCGC
This sequence comes from Plusia festucae, assembly GCA_950381575.1. NCBI lineage: Eukaryota > Metazoa > Arthropoda > Insecta > Lepidoptera > Noctuidae > Plusia > Plusia festucae. The sequence continues at coordinate 15,039,166 of OX494440.1, forward strand.
ACGGGCGAGTGCACGGCCACGCTCAAGCCGCTCGGCAGCGGCGAGCCGCCCGTCAACTCCCTGCTGCTCACGCCCAAGAACCCCGACCACTTCGTGGTGTGCAACCGCACCAACACGGTGGTCATCATGAACATGCAGGGCCAGATCGTGCGCTCGTTCTCGAGCGGGCGCCGCGAGCAGGAGGGCGGCGCGCTCGTCAGCGCCGCGCTGTCCGCGCGCGCGCGCCTCGTCTACTGCGCCGGCGAGGACCTCGTGCTCTACGCCTTCTGCACCGCCACCGGCAAGCTCGAGCGCACCATCAACGTGAGTGTAGATACATACCCCATACCCCCTCCCCGCACACCCGCTCGCCACTCACCACTCACCCGCGCCACCCGCGTCTTACAGATCCACGAGAAGGCGGTGATCGGGCTGACGCACCACCCGCACCAGAACCTGCTGGCCACGTACGGCGAGGACGGCCTGCTCAAGCTGTGGAAGCCGTGAGCGCGTCGGGCTGCCGGACAAATTAATGTTTTATATACTTTGTAAGTAGGTATAAGATAAATAACTATTATAATAAACACTTTGAAAAAGAAAACTACGATTTTATTTACTTTTATTTTATATCTGACCAGTATCACTCTACCCTTTGACGGGCCTGTTGGTCTAGTGGTAAGTGACCCTGACTTCTAAGCCGAAGGTCATGGGTTCGATTTCCACCCAGGATAAATCCTTGTGTGATGAGCACGTTCATTTGTTCTGTGTCTGGGTGTTATTTATCTATAATATGTACGTATTTAGAAATAGTACCTGGATCACCGAGCTTTGCTCGTTTTTTTTAGGTAGAGTGAGTTTTTTAGAAATTATATTTTTAAATACGAATTACATACTGATGAAATGAGGAAGTATGAATAATATTTTTCGATCTTACCGACATAATAATAAAAAAATATGAACTGGTTATTTAAATAAAAAATCACGAGCATTATGTAGTTAAATATTTTATTATAAACAAATACTATTTTTTTTACAGCTTATCAATTAATCACAAATAACATTAGAATTAAAACATTGTTTTAGGGACTCTAAATTATCATGGCGTTTAGAGCAAGGCGTACTCTCTAATTCTGACAATAAATCATAATCCAGCGGATTTAGATCGAGGCTAGACGACGGCCAGTCTTCAGCTCAGATGAAGTCCGAAACGTTCGTTTCCAACCAAGACTGCGTAGACCGAGCTTTATGACCCGGCGCCGAGTCTTGCTGGAAGGATCATTCTTGGTTATTGAACATGGGGGCTTCACTACCTTCTCAAGAATGGTATCTTGATACCCTTGTGCCGATGTTTTGATACCTTTTTCACAAAAGTATGGCTCAGTCACTCCTTCATAGCTAAGAGCCCAGCAAACCATCACTAAAGTTGGATAATGCCCACGTTGCACTTTGTCGACTAATTGGGAAACTTTCTTGGAGCTTTGTTTTAATATCGCAAAATATTGATTGTACAATGTATTGGCGCCAAAATGAGAAATCACAATGAACAATCATATAATTATATAAATGACAGATTCCAAATTCAAATGTTTTGTTTATTCTTAATTGTCAAAGTATTTATGGCCAGACTAAGTTTATACAAGAATTGTTCGTTTAAAGATTTAAGATTACTAAAAACACGGATAAAACGACATTTTCTGAAAATGAATCCTAGCTAGATCGATTTTACGCCCCCGAAATACCCTGCATACAACATTTCATGAAAATCGTTGGAGCCGTTTCCGAGATCCGGATTATATATATACAAGAATTGCTCGTTTAAAGATATAAGATAAGATAAGATATAAGTATTGAAATAATCACGGTCAAAGGTGTTGAAACGTCGGGAACTAAAATCAAAAAGAAACCACGATAGAATCCGTTTTAAAGTAGTTTTATTTCAATGTCTAATATTCGCGTAAACCTAAGAAAAAAATATATAAGTATGTTTATAAGTTGTCTGGTTACCATAGTACAGGCTCTGCCTAGTTTGGGATCAGATGGCCGTGTGTGAGCTGTCCCAAGATATTTGTACCCTTTCGTCAAAAATATTCTTTATCAATAATCTTACAAGAATTTAGATTTTTTAATGGCACCTCTAAATTTTCTGAACAACGTGTGATTTTAAGTTTGCGTATGAAGTTGAAGATTTCTGCTAAATTATTTGAGATGATAACTTGGAATGGTTATCGTTAGAAAGGTCTCGTCGAGGCCTATACGTCAACGCTAAAATCACTAGAATCCGTCTACAAGCGACTATTTTCTAAAATATAAATACACATACATAAATACAGGATTGTTTTTTATGGAGTGCGTTTATTCAACGAGGTCCATACACATACATATATTATGTCGTAACACGTCATTTCCGGAGCGCAAGCGCCCGGTGACGCTAGATCTCGGCTAGAGTATTAGTGTTCTGTGCACTAGATGCAGTTAGTGTGATGTAGGCGACCGGTACGCAAGATGGCGGGACCTCAGATTAGAGACTAGTAATAGGCGGGACACTCTGTTCGTGGCGGTCGGCCTGAGCACGCTGAACCACCTCGCGTTCCGATAACCTTTTCTTATGATGATTCATTGCAAGAATACAATTAATGCTATTTACAAGTTTGTTTCTTTTGGCTAACCATCACTACTCACTGACGCTACAAGGATAATGAGTGACGAAACTCCACCTCCCCCGGCATCAGAATTGGGATCCGAGCAAACAAACGAACGTAGCACTGACGTCACACCGCGTGAAGAAAATAGTGACAAGTGGCGGTTGTTACTCGAAACGCAAAGTTCAAGCAAGTCACGACGACCAGCTTCATTGTCTGCTAAAAGAGTAGAAAGCAAGGCCACATTTCCACCCGGTGCACTATAGCTCCAGTAGTAGCACCGCGGCGAAGCGCAGCGAGCGAAGGGTTGACGTGTGCCCCGTTGATCCTCCGGCAGGAACTTTGTATCATCAGGTCAGTCGTTTTCAGTTCACTACGATTCCGGTGCTGAATGCTCACTCATTAAAGAGAAGTATCACGTACATTTTGTGGTAAACGTTAACAAAACGTTACCTTAGAAGGCATTAGACGAGTGTATTCAGCAGTGTTCAGATTACTGGCGTTGTTGATATTGATAACAATTTAATTGAGATTTTATTCCATGTTTGCAAAGTGATGTAACGTTAGGCCGTGTAATATTATTGCGAGGATTCAGTGTTAATATGACCGCGACACATTTAAAATTTCCAAGGTTCACAATGTAAAAAATGTAATTTACGTATACCCTTGGTTATACAGTGAGTACCGTCCCGCCTTCTAATGCTATTGATGACTACTCGTAAACGATGATATGTAGCGTATCATACACTTGCGTGCAAAAAAATCGACCCACACTCTAACTTTCGATTCAAAACGTAGTATATAAAAATTAAGATCAGACAAACAAAATCTAATAATTTTACAAGAAAGTATGTTTCATAAACTTATATTTTACATCCCCAACACTTCAATAAACGGGATTTTGTTGATAATATTGACTCAATTACTCTGACACTCTCATTTCTCATTATGAATAACGCAATCTCAGTGACATTGCTTTGTGTTAAAGTTGATCAATTTATCGTTTAATCAATAATTTGTTATTTTTACTGATTTAGAGGCCATGTACCTTGAGTTAAATTGTTTTTCCTCTCTGTGAAAATGGATACTACTCCGTCTGAGTGAGCTCAAGTTGTAGTACTGATCCAGGCTGGATTGAGTCAGCGCATTGTGGCCCGACGTCTTCACTTTAATCAATCAGCAATAAGACGAGTGTACAAAAGGTTCTCAGAGACTGGGAGCTTCAATAGACGATCAGTTACGGGAAGAAATCGGGTTACTTCAGGAAGAGATGATCGATTTATGGTGTCTACAAGTTTAAGAAATCGGCATTTGACTGGTGTTCAGGTGCAACAGCAACTTCATTATGTTCGCGGTGTAGCTGTAAGTGAATGGACTGTAAGCCGGAGACTTGCAGAAAGCGGATTGCATCCTCAAAAACCCGCTAATAGTCCAAAATTAACGCCCGCGCATCGCCAAGCGCGGCTTCGATTTGCGCGTTCACACGTTGATTGGATTCTCGAGCAATGGAAGGTCATACTGTTCTTGGACGAGTGTAAAATCAGTCTTCATGGAAATGATGGGTGTAGGAAAGTTTACCGAAGAGAGGGAGAACGATTTGCACAAGCTTGTATTGAAGAATAAGTGGCTTTTGGGGGAGGTTCGTGGCCTGTTTGGGACGGAATTTCTTTGGAAGGAAAAACTGTTCTTCAGTTCGTATCCGGACCTCGTACAGGCAATCCGACTGCACAACGATACATCCAGGAGGTGCTAGAACACATGTCATGCCTACGCCGGATTAGTAGGAGACGATTTCAAGCTAATGCAAGACAACGCCAGACCACATACAGCCATGATAGTATTCCAATGCCTACGTGAGGTGCAAATTTCTGTTATGGAGTGGCCAGCGAGGGGCCCTAACCTTTATTCTAGTGAACATCTATGGGATGAGCTGAAGAGAAGAGTCAGGGCCAGAAATCAGCCCCCCGAAACCCTCCAGTAACTAAAGGTGCTTATTCAAGAGGAGTCGGAAGGTATACCCCAAGAATTCATAAAAACATTAATAAGGTCAATGAAAATCAGGATGGAAGCAGCAATAAGAGCACGTGGGGGGAATACAAGCTACTGAGCAAAGTTTTCTTTTGAAAATTAAAGCTTTTTTTCATTTTTACTTTCAAAATCATTCATCAAAAATTTTTGCTATTCTAACTGTTTTTGTTTTTCAGTCTGTAAAATCAATAAACCTAAACCTGTTAAAGTAAAAACTGGTGTATTGTAACCTTAGAATGATATTTCACAATTAGTCTGAAAAGTATTCATTAATTAATTTTAGATTTTCATTTATCGTGTACTTAACGTAAGCGTACGGGGTGGGTCGATTTTTTTGCACGCAAGTGTATTTGGCACTCCGACGCGAATTATTGCGAATCAAGGACGATGTTTCGCAAGTAATAAATTAGTTTTGATTCTAGTAACATTAATTTACACCTGATCGCGACGGGTTCGTCACTCGTAAATGGACAAGTAGAGCGGGTAATGTCAGTTTTAAAATCGATGTTAACGACTGTAGAGACGAAAGACCGTGCTTGGCAGGATTCATTAGGCTAAGTCAAACTCGCAATTAACTACATGGTTAACCGAATGACGAAAGCTAGTCACTTAGATTTGCTAATAGTCAAGGTTGCGCGGCTTTTGTTCCTCTGTTTGTTCCTCTTTGCCCTTCCTAACTCCCAAATGGTGCGTTAGCCCTAGCGCGTTTTTTTTTTTTTTAAAGCTAGGTTTTTGTTACCTTTCGGTACCAGACTTGCTTCGGGACCAAGTTTATACCAACCCACTCCTTACTTTTCACCCCTTAGCCCTTGTAACCCTACCAATTGTTTGTCAAATAGAACCGCCGTAACTTACAGATTTACCGTGATGTTTGCTGTTGAATCATTTTTAGCATTAGTCTAACTTATCACAAAACATTTCTTTTTCTTTCAAATTATCATTATAAATTTTTTTTTTAAACTAAGAAATTACG